>JAMJFZ010004090.1:12170000-12187500 GCA_026225945.1 Cricetomys ansorgei | reverse complement strand
TGGGGTCTAGGGCATAGAGATCTACCTTTCTTGCCTTGTGATGCTCTTTGAAAGCTGACTTGAGTTATCTGTCTTGTTCTCTGCCCACACGTGCTTTCTACCTTCCCTGAATGTAGTGAGGCTTCTCAAAGCTTCAGCTGATGAGGGAAGCAATCAGAGCAAACATATCCTATGTTGGACAGGATTCTTCACAGTAATAGGATACAAATTAAAGATGTGTTTACAACCATGTACCAATTGCATAGAACTGCAACGCGACAATTTCTCACACTTACTAACTTGTTATGAGTTAGGGACACAGAGATTTAAAAGAAAAACAATGAGTTTTATACATAGCATTCAAAAAGTGTCCCCACTTCCTATATCCCAGCATGCAACTGTGTTCCAGGAAGAGGAAAGGCCATTGTAAGATCTCTTTGTGGTTCCATTTCTGATTTCTGAAAGTACAAATGTGTGGAGACGAAAAATGCTGTTGTCGCCACAGTCTGAGCGGAATAATCACAGGTGCTATTGAAGTTTGCCTGGGCGGCTCTCAATGACGTCAGAGGCTACCACCCTCTGTCATCTGTTAATCCCACTGGGCGAGAATGAGACCACTACCACAGTCTGAGCCGAATTGGAGCCAGCTTGATTTTTATTTTGGGGTGCAAGAAAGCTGGCCAGCTACGGGCCCCTAAATTGGGTTAAAGAGGACACCCCTGAGTCCATCCCTTAGGCCCCTTTTAGGGAGTAAAATGACTGAGTAGTTGCAAAGCGGGTCCACGGGGTAAAACAACCGAACAATAAGGAAGTACAGGAAATCTCAAAAGCATGATGTGGTGGCCCTGTGATTAGGGATGGTGATTAGAGAGAGGGTCAGGGAGGGTCAGGGAGGCCAGGGTGGTCAGGGAGGTCAGGGAGGTCAGGGAGGTCAGGGTCTTCTCAAAATCAATCAAGGTCATGGGTTGGGGCAAGTCAGGTTCCGGGAAACAAACTTAGAAAAGCAGCAACTCAACTCACACATTAAATGAAAACTTACTAACAAGACAGCCTAGTGGCTCCTGCCTTAAATGGAGCCAGGCGAGCTCCTCAATCCTCATCACCCTTCCCTAAAATAACTTGTTAGATCCCGGACAGGAGGATGAGACCCTGTTACCTATCAAATCCTTTCGGACAGAAACGGCCCCACACCCTTTTGACATGTGACTGAGACTTTGATAACCTTGTGCACCAGATTATTTGATGAGTGTGTGAAGGGTAGGAACCGGGGATTCACTCATGAATGAAACATGAAAACACTGGCTCTCGTTGGAGGCGAATAAAATGATCACGTGGCGTGTTTAAAGGCGGTACCTACAACGGGGAGAAAGAAGTGGAGATGCAGGCGGGAAGTGCTGGGTGGGTTCTGAACGCTGGTTTGTGGGTTTCCTGAGAAGGCTGCATGTCAGCAGAGCCTTGAGTTAATGCAGGGCGCCTGTGTCTGAAGAGCCTCCTGTGGGGCTGGAGGCCCCCAGGCCAGAGGTGGCTGCTGCTTTTAAGAAGCGACAAGGCTGGGGTTGGAAGCAAAGACAGGAATCAGGGTCACACAGCATCACAGTTTAAGTCCTTTAGAAATGGACCTAGTTGGTTTCTATTTTCAGAGCAATTAGAGGGTATCGAAGAGGAGGAGGAATTAAGACAAAAGGGTGTTTGTACCCCTGGGGTGGATCAACACCTAGGGACAAAGTACAGGTCTGAGGGTGACTTGATAAGGTCAGAATAAGGATTTTTTTTTTTAAATCCACTTTCTTTTCACCATTTTGTCCAAGATCCCCAGGTCTCAGGCACCACTCCCAGTCCCCAAGTTTCTGGTCTCACTTCAGCTTCAACCACAATACACTGTCTCTCCTCTCTGCCTGTCCTCCCTCTTGGAAACCGGCAGAGAAGGTACAGATTATATTTTTGCACTTTTGTGAAAAGGGTGAATTATTTTTAGCTTTATAAATTATTTCCCATTCTCTAAGAAAAATATCTCATTTAATGAGATATGTTTCTAAATGACTAGGGTTATGCATATTTCAGAAGGTGCCCTCAGGGACTGTAGAGAGAACCTTGCCTGAAAGGAACGTTTTCAATTCCTCCTTTTTATATCCAGCCTTAGAAGCCAGATGATACCCCCCACCCCGCATCTGAGAAGGTGGATGGCACCCAGAAGATGGGTGAAAGGAACCTGACTGACACCCCCAGTCCTCTCTGAGTTTGTCTTCCCAACTAATAACAGTAGTAGAGCTGGAGTCGAGCTTCTGTGGAGACTGGGGTAGAAGAACTAAGCTGTTTCTGTCGGTCCTCAGATAGCAGTTTTCATGGGAAGCTGCTGTGTGTAGATACTGCACTAGAAGCCGGAGAGGACCCCAGGTCCTCCCAGCCAAAGTCAACATCATAGGGCTTCAAAGGGCCATGCCACTCCCAGTTAGCTATCTCTGCCTCGTGGAGCTTGTGTCTCAAGGTGTGAGGTCTCGGCAACTGCTCCAGCACCATGCGGCACGCCTGTTGCCCTGCTCCCCACCACGATGGGTCATGGATTCTAACCCTCTGAAACTGTAAGCCCCAAATGAGATCTTTCTTCTGTAAATTTCCTTGGTCATGGTGTCTTATCACAGCAATAGAAAAGTAACTAAGACGGGGTGCTCAAGGATCGGTGCGTCTGAGAAAGCTGCGTGACTGGCAGCAGAAAGCACACAGCAGCGGTGTGCTTTAATTGTCTAAGATGTCTGATGCTGAAAAGGGCGAAGCAGGCCTTGCTAATCGCTACTGGCTTGGCTGGCTTACTCGTAATTCAATTTAAATCTCTAGGTCACTGCTTCTGTGGTAAAATTTCGGGATACCATGAGGGATATCTTGAGTTCTAAGGGAACCAACTAAGGGATTGAATTCTAAGGGAACCAAGAGAGGGCTCACATGTCAGATAGTCTAGACATTCACTCTCTCTGCGTTGAGTGTCCCTTGAGATGCCTTGGGCTTTTAGATGCTCTACACGAATATTGATTTCTCTTCGCGTTAAAGGACAGGTGGGTAGAGCGAAGCATCTGATCCGCCGTTTCCAGTGCACAGTTGAGAGTAGTGAGTGAGGTGTTAGTCCGCTGTTCGGCGTGGTTGGGACTTCAGTCTAGGGCAGGTTGAAGTCCTTTCTGGGGTGTGACTTGACTTAGCTCTTCCTCCGTTGGCTTCAAGTTGGAGGTCATAATATTAAGGGAATACCTGGTGTCTTGATACTCAAGTTGGGCTATGCTCGTGATCTGTTGCTTTAACCTTCTAAAAGCTTCCAGTTCCAGTTCCATAAAATCAAAACTTCCTAGCACGGCTTGCCGAGAGCTCTATGGCTCGACGGTAGCCACTTCCGAGCTACCGCTCCTCTCCCCGCGAGCTACCCCTCCGCTCCCGGCTTTCCTCCTCATGCTGCAGCAGCTCGCCCCTCTATCTGTGGATATCTGAGGTGTTCCCATCTCAGGAACACAAGCTCTTCCCTGCTCCCTCGATCTTGCTGATTCTGTCCATTCAGACAATGGCTCCGATATTCTAATGGATATTTCTAATGACGTCTTCTTTGTCACCCTAGCTCACCGAACCACTGTACCACACACTCGACTTCCTCCTCTTCTTAAAATGTGCCGTTGTGGATCTCTGTCACATGGATGTAAGCAGGGACCGCTGACGAACTGGTGCCTAGGGGAAGGCCTCGAACACAATTTCCGTCATTGTGTGAGTTAAAAGAAATCGCTTCTATTACAATGTTAACCATCCTAAGTGACTGATACACAAATCCATTGTTGGTTATTAATTGGTGAGCTTTTTCCAGGCTTCCATCTAGTTGGGGTTCATGGCCATCTCCAGCATCCCGGTGGGAAACAACAGGACTAAGGGGTGTGGATTGGGAAAGCAGCTCATTTATGGGTAGGTAGGTAAGGAGCTCAGGTGGGGAGGCTGCCAGAGGGAGGATGTAGAAATCAGAAGTGGATAATAGATTAAAAGAGGGCCATTTGCCCCTAGGACAACTCTCGCTTTTCTTCATTGACATCCTCAAAGCTGATCCTACACATGCGTCTTTGTAAAGACAGCCAATAGGAGCTGGAGACAAAAGATCTTTTGTCTAACTTAAATGTGACCTTCTTTCAACATCATTACTTACAGACTATGCAAATACCTGACACAGACCTTCAGGATTCCTGCCGCTGTGCACCATTTGCTGAAAGGAAGCTCAGAGAAGCCACGTGAGCAATTACTATGTATAAGCTAGAAAATGACTCTGAAGAAATGGATTTCTAAACAAGCCAGAGGTCCAAGTCTTTCTGGAACTATTCGCAGGGTGAATCTATAGAAAAGAAAATGGAGGGGGGAGAGAGAGAGAGAGAGAGAGGGAGGGAGAGAGAGTGCAAAGGAATGAGGGTAGGTGGCAAAGAGCACGCTTTAAAGAGTTCAATAGTAGTGATGTCAATGCTCTTGGGGATGATTAACAATGGTGACAGTTCTACTCCACATGGAGAAATGAACAACATCAAACCATCCCACAAGAGTGGGAAGCACTTAGCAGACAGCATCTCCAATAGACAGCCCCCCTCACAGCTGCACGGGCAGAAAAAGGGAGGCTTGAGCTCCTTGGCTTCTGAGTAGCTCTGAACTTTTCTTGGTGGCTCTTTTGGGAAAGGGCCACACCCTTCCCATTTGCCTATTCTGCAGGCCTGTGACAAAGACTTACGTAAGGCACATGTAGAGAAGTAACAGGATCTCTGGGAAACAGCTCCTAAAGGCTTATTTAAAAAAAAAAAAAAAAGAAAGAAAGAAAGAAAGAAAACTGCACTGCTAAATTTAGGGAAATGATTCAGAAGACACCCCCACTCCATCACATGCACACCTCTCTAACTGGTGCTCCACACACGTTTAACTGTTTTTCTTGGCATTTTAATTTTTTTTCCCCCAGTTTCAGCTCTGGGTTTTGCATCTGACTGTAAAGGTTCTTGCTGTAGGGATCATTTGCCCTTTTTTTAAAAAAAAAGAAAAGAAATGATGACTTGAACTAACATGAATAAAATATGAGGCAGAGTGTAGCAACTTAGGATCAGAAATTTGGGAACTGCACGGCTCGCGAGGGAAAAATTTATTCTCTGAGGACCTGTGGAGTTTACTGGTAATTCTTAACAGTCACAGGACATCAATCTTCGAAATGTCACACTGAAAACAAGCGCTTGACACCGGAGTCGTGCTGTCGGCTTATTCGCTTGATTGCTTCGGAGCGGTGCAGATGCAGGGGCCTGTGTGGCAGCCTGGGGTGGGAAATCGCAGCAAGGTCAGTGGGCTCTGGTCCAGAAGAGCCAGTAGGTCAAATGTCAACGAGCATGCCATTTCCTCTTGAAGCCTCCATTTTCTCACGTATACCCTTGGGAGGGCTGGGCTGGATCAGTCCAACCCGGAGCGATGCATAAAGACCCACTGACGTGATACGGCACAGCCTTGGTACCCTTCGTTCATTCACGAGGTCCGGCGGCATGTTAGAGACCCAACTGCTAAGAAAAGTGAAATCGTGGAGTTTCCGGGAAAATGGGTGGCTCTGGGGGAAGAAAATGATATTAAGTGAGGTGACCCAGACTCAGAAAAGCATCCTGTTTAATATGCAGATCCTTGCGTGAACAAGGGTGTGTGAGTGGGCAGAGGCCATGAACCTAGGCGGTGGGAGGGGCAACAAGAGGTGTTGAAGAAGGTGGGGGTGGGGAACAAAGAGACACGTGACAGGAAAGCACAAATGGGTGACTGGGGTGGAAAGAGTACATGAGGGAGCGAAGACAAATGCACTAGGGGATAAGAAAGAGGAGGAGAAGCAACCAACATAAATTTTCCTTGGAAAAGGCCATACTGAAACCTAATATTTTGCATGCTAAATAAAAAAAATAAAATAAAATGTGAAAGGACTCTCTTTCTGTAATTAAGAACAAAAATAACCACAGAACTCTCATGACTGCGTCCGTCTCCCAACTAAATTGCTCAGGAAACAGCCTTGCTCCTGTCTCCCTTGGCCCGGTGACCTTTCAGTCTAGATGCCCCTGGGTCCTGACGTTCTCTGGGCTCATGTTTGAAAAGGAGTCCAGGAACTAGGGCTGTATGAAGAAGGACTTTATGGGCTACTCCCAGCTCCGGCTTCAGCTCAGTTCTGCCTGGAGAAAGCTTACATCATGTGGGTGCAGTGAGCAAGAGCTAGGACTCTGCCTTCCTTCCGGCTATTCCCAGTCATGGTCCACACTGGTCTCACTGATAGGAAAGTAGATGGTCTACTTAAATGGTCAAGAGGATGCCGCAAAGACTGGAGATTGCTTCTGGCTACTGTCCCGTGAATAGTTCATCTTCTCTCCTCGGTTGTTGACTCTCAAATACCATCTATCAGAAATGCGTGACTCTGTGACGAACTATTGAAAGGAAACTGTCATTGTTTTTGCAACAAATCCCCTACATCCCGACCCGAGGGAGCGCTATTCTGGTTCTGGGGAGGACTATAATGAAGCAGGCTATTATGGGATAAGACAATGGTTGTCAAGGATCCTGCACACAAGTGTCAGGAGCTTCTGCTTGTGACTGGCAAGTCTGAAATCATTTGGGGGGAAGTGCGTTACATGGAGAACAGGAAGAGTCTTGTTTGACGGTAGAGCAGCTTAAAATCTGGTCTGGAATATTTTATCCAAACGTTTCTCTGACTTGGGATTTTCTCTTCGGAGCAGAGCAATTGCAATCTGCTTCAAGCTTTATAGCTAATGGTACCACCCACCGAGCCTCCATATGGACTGGTGAATAGGGACATTTGTTACAGTTTCAAAGTGGCCCCTAACTGTGCCATGGGCACGCCGGTACATCATATCTAGCTACTAGAGGTATGACCCGGAGGCAGGAGCAACAGAAGAATAAAGCTGGCAGAAAAGATGATGTCTCAGGATCCACCGGTGATAGGCGAGTCGCCTATGACACGCTGAATGTCTCCCGTCCAACAGCCTACTTTACCCAGGGCCCAAGAAGACCAGCTGTGCTTCTCTGTTCTTCTCGTACAGTGTTAACAGAAATGACATCTGATTGGAAGAGCAGTAAACGGAAACACACAGCAGTGAAACAAAGGTGCGGGGAGGAAAGGAGGGAGGAGAGGAAGGCAACTGGTGAGCAGTAAGACCAAAGGATGATGAAACTGAGTGCATGTAAATTGGATGCAATTTCCAAGTAGAGATGGAGTCAATTTCAAGACTAGGGAAATGAAGTGCCCACTCCCCCAGCCCCCATATGCTCGGCAGCAGGCAGAAGAGAACATTGTTCCCTAAAAAGAGAGTGGGATGTTAGCAAGAGAAGGGGAGAGAGAGAATAGATGCTGTCACGTGACTGCACTTCCCTAAACTGGTTGACCAGTGAAAGCATGCGCTGCAGGCAGCCAGGCTGTACCTCCTGGGAGGGACTTCTGAATTCCCAAGGACCTTTTTCACCTGACTTTTGGGAAGTATAGGGTGCACTGCTTCAGCCACTGAACCTTTGGTAATCCAGGGTCTTTAGGGACAAAATAGGGGGAAAGCCATGAGGCAGGGACAAATTCTCCTGCTGGGGTCCCTAGGCTTTTGGGTCCCACAGTATCAGGAAAGCCATGCAGACAATGTCTTAACTCCTTTTGGACTCCATCTCCTTCACACTCCTCAGCTCAATGGTTCTCTCTTACTTAGTTGAGCTGGGGAAATGGCTCTGTGCTTAAGAGCACTTTCTGCTCTTGCAGAGGACCCAGTTGTGTGGCTAGTTTTATGTCAAACTGACACAAGCTATAGTCATTTTGGTAGATGGAACCTCAGAAAATGCCCTCGTCAGATTGACCCGTGGGCAAGCCTGTAGTGCACTAATGATTGGTTCGGGTGGGCCCAGCTCACAGGAGACAAGGCCACCCCTGGACTGGTGGTTGTGTGTGCTATAAGAAAGCAGGTTGAGCGAGCCACGAGGAGCAAGCAACTAAGAAGCATTCCTCCATGGCCTCTGCTACAGTTCCTGCCTCCAGGTTCCTGCCTTGAGTTGTCCTCTCTTCCAGGATTATAAGCCAAAAGATGAAATCAACCCCCCCAATTTTGGTCATGGTGTTTTATCACAGCCGTAGAAACACTAAAACATCGAGCCTGGTTCCAAGCACCCACATCGGGTGGCTCACAACCACCTGTCACTCCAGCTCTAGGACACCCAGTACCTCTGGCTTCTGCAGGCATCTGCACCCACTTGCACATACTCATACACATAATTAAAAAGTAAATCTTCAAAAAATAAAATGCATAGAAAATGAATATTTTCCAGAGAGAGAGTTAGAGAAAGACTGAGAGATTGAAATACAAATTTCAACCCTGCCCCCAATCCACATATATCTGTCTCATTTCAGTCTCAATTCAAAGAGGAGGTAGCCTGGTTTAACAACAAAAAGGCAAACATATCTTTGCAATCTGAATCTTAACTCTGACCTGACTAGCTGTGTGGCTGTAAGCAAGTTGCATAACTGTCCTGGTCAACTCTCCTCTCTGAGAAATGGAAAATAAGATTCTACGAAAGTGTTTAGGCTTAATTAGCGTAAGGTACATAATAGTAACTGGTAACTGGACAGTTCCTCCCCTAAAAGCGAGAGCTGCATGGGCATCAAGGCGTTAGGTCTTCTGAATACAGGTCCCCAGATAGGCCTCCACATCACAAATGCTCACAGAATGACATTTTAAGGCTTTCATCAATGTCTCCCTAGAGTTCACCTGGATGAAATTCGCCAGGGCCCTAAATCACTGTGTCAGTCACGGGACTGCCAGGCTAGCTCCTTTCTCTCACTGCCCCCCCAACCCCTTCCCTACATGGCTTTATGTAACCTCAAGCCTAACCCCCTCTCCTGCACCTTCCCAAATCCCAAACCTCTGCTGTGCCCTCCAGAACTTTTTGTCCATCATTAGCAAAATCCCCATGACTCTAGCCCCTTCCTCTGAACATTCTGTCCAGTTTCTGCTCTCACAAACGTTGGCTTGCCTTCAGAGTACTGCAGCCAGTAGGATGCGGGGTGCATTTCCCATAGCCGCCAGATTTCTGGGCTTGAACACAGATGGGGTGCGCCTGTGTGCTTTCCACCTTGCCTCTTCCTAAATTACTCATGCTTTGAATCTCCCGCCATCAGACCCCATCAGCCCCCTCTTCCTGTTGCAGCTGTAACGTATGATACTGGGCTTACCATCATGTTCTACGACATTACTTCTTTCTTAGTTTTTTGGTAACTTTAATGTACTGGAATCTAAAACCTGATGTGCCGTGGCTACTTGCACATTTCACTAAGTGCCTCTGTGTTGATGACTTTGTCCTCCACTGACTTTCCAGCTTTCATTCCTATGGCGACCAATTCTGGACCTTGCCATAAGTGACTGTGACTATTCCATGATACTCCAGCCCTCTTATAATTTCAACTTTCTTTCTCTAGAATTCCAAACCCAAACTTGCTAACCCAAGCAGGACCTTTAATCCATTGGCCTAGCTCTCTTTTCTCTGTTTTCACCCATCTTACATCTTTTTCTCTCTTTGGGCAGCTCATTTGACATGTCTATCCGCAGCGACTCCTAAGCATAAACCCCGCTGTTCATATACCTCTTGCTTCATCCTATTATTTATCTAACCTCCAGATGTTTACTTCTCTTTGCTGTTCTGGCCTGTGAATTTATGGCCATTGAAGGTGGCCAAGAACTCCCACAAAACCATACTCTTTTGACTTGCTTTAAGTTCACATTCCCAACTTTGAGAAGACCCCGAATGCTGCCCGGAATCCGTGCTGCATCTCACTGCCCCTCCCGTGCTCCCAGGTTATTTCACACCTTTCTCTTTCTCCTCACACATCCAACAGCTCTGCCCCCATTCTCATGCTCAGTGGATGACCTTGCTTCCTACTTTCCTGGCACAGCTGGAGCAATCAGAAGAGAACGTCCACAAACTCCCACTGCTTCGTTTAGCCACCTCCAACCATATGTATCCGTGTACTCACTCAGCCTTCCTCTAGTTACTAAAGGTGAGTGGCATGCCCCTCTCTGTGCCAGATCCCTTCCTTCCCTTGTATAATTAAGAATACTTAGCTGGGTGCCATCTCTTCTTCAGACAAGATATTATCCGAAGATGGTTCTATATGACTGTGAAATAAAGGACTTGCATAATATACTAAAATGCGTGGTTTGTCCAAAAAAGGGCTAGACTCCATAAGTAAAATGTGATAAAATCCCAACAGTCTACAAGATCAGTCCACTCTCTTATTTTAAAATTATTTCTGTTCTATTTTATTTTACTTGGAAACAGGATCTCATTACGCTGCCCTCAAACTTCCAACAGTTGAAACTTCCCTTGAGCCTCTTCCTAGCCTCCTGCCTCTGCTTCTCAAGTGCTAGAACCACAGGCATGTACCGCCTTATCCGGTTTATGCGGTGCTGGGATCAAACCCAAGGCTCTCTGCACGCTAGAAAGCACGCTATCAACAAAGCTGCATTCTTAGCCCTGTGTTGAAATTTTCATACCTTATTTTAAGACTAAATCATCAAGAAATAATAAGGAAGTTTAAGAGAACATCTAATATTTAAAACGGAGAAGCAATGTGTTGGAAAAATGAGTTAAAGACAAAGATTACCAAGAAAAAAAAATCATTTTGTCTTTGGAAAGGATGAAAATACAGCAGTTATGAAACAAAATAGAACACCATAAAAGAAAGAAAGAAAGAAAGGAAGAAAGAAAGAAAGAAAGAAAGAAAGAAAGAAAGAAAGAAAGAAAGAAAGAAAAGGGAAGGGAAGGGAAGGGAAAAGAAAAGAAAAGAAAAGAAAAGAAAAGAAAAGAAAAGAAAAGAAAAGAAAAGAAAAGAAACAGGAGAGGGAATATATAAAATATACCGGGCTCTCGATTAATATCCTGTCTTAGGATAACTAGTTTCTCCTTCTTACCAAGGTTAAAGCAATTAGAGTTGCTTTTTATCCATACCTCAGAGACATAGGCTGTCTTCATTTTATAACAGCAGCATCTCTGCACATGGCTCACAGAAACACAGGAGGCAAGAGCACAGGGGCCCAGGCACAGGTTTTAGTGCCACCTTGCTGAAGGTCACTTCTTCTCACTGATCATCGGCCAAAACTAGTTCCAGCCTGATCTGAGGCTGAGAAAGGTAGAGAAACATGTGATGTGACTCTTCAGTGAGGCTCTTATCTCCACAACAGGAACTCTCAGAGAACGAGAGAGTGCTCTTAGAAATGATTTCACTGAAAGTTTGAATAGAACATGGAAAATCCAGATGGTAAATTTGAGGAAACATCTCAGATCTGTGTTTTGAAAGAAGGAGAAGTTCAGTAATGTTTATAACCCATCCATCACTTAGAAACCCTATGAAAAACAGACAGAACAAGGGGGAGGATTTTCTATGATGTTGTAGCAGACATCATCTACAAATGAGAAAGAAATGAAAAACAGGATTCTAAGTTAAGGGGCCCGCTGAGTCAAGCAGTCACTTTTTTAATAGAAAAAAAATCGCCGGCCATGAATCATGTGATATAATATCTAACAATCTGTACTCAAAAACCCAAACCCTCCCCGGCATGGCGTGAAACAGACCCAGTGGAAGAGGCAGTGTGACCGGCAGACACTTGACACTGCTGATTGTATGGTGCTGTCATGTGTCACCAACTGACATGAGACAATCATACTGTGGGCCTGGCTATCTCCATGGCTCTTTCACTTTATAGTTACAAGTAGTCCACAGAAATAGATGCTCTACTTAGCCCTCCTACCATAGCAAGACACGAGTCTTTCCCATATTTTATTGTTCTTAGCTACTATTGTGAATACCTTAGTGCCTAGATTTTAATTTGAAATTTTAGATTATTTCCTTAGGAGGGTTAATATCTTTAAAATATAAAGAAGGAAGGAAATTTTGCATATGTAACTCTCTGGAGGTTTTTATAAAACTTGACTTCTATAATTATTTCGCCATCTCCTAATTGCAGCCAGGAATATATATATACATTCATGATTGACCACATATTTACCAGGGCTGAGTATCTCCTAATTCAACTGGGTGGTTACTGGGGAAATACTTTGCTACTACTTAGAAGTAAATATCTTTATACTTGTTTGTTAATATTTACTATAACAATTTCAACTTAATGAATAGTCCTTTACATGAAATGTCTCCCATACAATATGCTTTATGATTTTATTGTTGCTTGGAGGGGTTTCTCTATATTAATCTTTTGTCTTTTACTTATTTGACTTTTAGCTTAGTTTTTAATATAACCCAGTCTTTAAAAATCCTTATATAATCGAATAGGTTATTTCTTTAGTGATTACTTCTGAGAACACATTTCGATTTTTGTTTTGTTTTATTATGGTGAAAATTTTCACACACAGAGCTTCGAAGAAATAAATCCAGGCTTTAAAGAATGCCTTCTATGTTTCAGGAGGTGGAGGAACAAGATGAACCAGAGAGATCCCATTGGTAGCACCGTCGGGTACCATTTGTGACAGTGGCTCCCTACAAACTCACCTCTGACACATGCGCACTAAGCAGAATGGTGTTTTCCACTGATGTTTCCTACTTCACAAACTTGCTGATGTGTTCTAAAAGTTTATTTTTACTTATGTATAATTTTTTATGAGCTGTTGGGTGAGGGGCTGCCTGGGTCTTGGCATTTTGTATTATTTGCAGTTCTTGGATTTATGTGTGTGGGATGTTTGATTGCTAATGATCTGCACGTACTATCAGTAGAACACCTGAGGAGTTCTGGATCAATAAAAACACCCGAGCTCAGATGCTCGGGGTTCCACTGTTCAGTACGGCGCTTGCCATGATTGTGGTTCCTCTGCAGAGGTCTGAAAGGGCTTGCACGTATGAACACGCCTCCATATCTTCCTTGCTGAGCCCCCACAGCAGCAGTGTACAACAACAATGAAGTCAGTATGTTCCATCTGGAACTTTTTTTTTTTTTTACCATTTTTTTTCATAGCAATACTATATCGTTCTAGTTATCATAGTTGTGTTTTGGTATTTGTGAGTAGATGTTTCTCCCTTGTTTTTATGATTTTTGTTTCCATATTTCTTAATAAAACTTAGAACCAGCTTTTCAAGTACTTTCCCAGATTGTGAAATGTTATTGGAATTGAATTCAAACCAAGCTGAAGTCCTTACATGGATGTTTCAATTTGGAATGTGGTAGTTTTCTGAGCTTGCAGTTTAATATTTGTACTGAATTAGTAAACTATTGACTGTTTTAAAATGCCTAGCGCTGTCTAGATGGTATTGTATATAACAAGATCAATAATGAAAGACTAAAAGGCAATAAACAAACTAATGAACAGAGCTAATAAAGGCAGCAGGACTTCCCCGTTTGCCATTGCTGTCTATAAACCAATCAGCGATCTCAAACTTTGTTATCTTTGTAATGGTGTTAGACTTCCATTGCCACACAATTTGGTTTCGTTTTTATTGCTTACTATGGGTTTCAATATTCATAAAATGTATATATTTTACAGGACACAGTAGTGGCAATGTCTGCCAGTTATATCCTGGCAGACTCAGAGAATCCTGTCATAGGATCATCTTCCTAGCGCCACTTCCAATGGTGGTGGTCTTTAATTGGGTTCCTTAGCAGTCAAGGTGGAGATGAAGATTCCTGTGACTAACTGAAAATGGTATTTCCATGGTAGCAGGAAGTGGCATAGATTTTAAGAACTCAAACAAGAGGGTGTGCATAGCTAAAAAACTAGTTTTGCTTTGATTCCCCAAAACACTTGAAGTTACACCACAAAAGAATCCACTCTGAAGCAAACGGGGCAGTCTTTTGTACCACTAGGTCTCTGGCTAAGATTTGCCCTGGGGAACTGGGGCGTTCCCTCTTGGGCTGGAAGCTGCCTTGGATTGAGCACTAATTTCTGCTGGAGAGGCAGCTGCGAAGGCTGTCGGGCAGGAACGAGGTGCGTGCTGATCTGTAAGGAGGAATCAGGTGGGGCACTGGTGATGCCTTTACACTCTCACTTAATGCATGCGAATCACATGTTAAAGCGCCTTGGTGTTGACTGTCTGCTTTAAAAGTCACATCAAAGCCACGAAAGAAGTATAGTGGTCGTCTTCAATTCATGGGCGAGAGAAGCTAACAGTTTGAGTTCTTCCCCATGGTTCCACAGTGAGGGCTCAGGTTTTTGGGTGTAGCGAGTTAATAAAGACATATATAAAAAGAAACAGCTACGTGTACGCTTGCTTTTGTAAAATAGCATGGAGAATCCATTTCTGTTCGTACCCTTGGAGGCTAAAGACAAGAACTTGAAATTAGCCAATCAGATCGTATCTTGGGTTTTAAGTGCTTTATAGCAGTAATACTTCTGAAATGTACTTGTGAGTGTTATTCACTACTTTTTCATTTCACATTTTGGAGAGAGAAAAGGGAGGGGGAGAGAAAGAGAATTAATTTAGTTATTGAAAGTGTTCAGTTAAAGCACTGCATTTCCCAACTTCTTTGATAATGAGTGCTAAAAACTGCTAAGAAATTATCCATTAAACTGTAGAGAGGCCAGAAAACCCGTCTTAATGTAACAATAATAAACCTTCTGGCTATGTGCTAAGCACTTCCTGCCCATTTGTGAAGCAAGAGCTAGTTTTGTGTCCCATAATTCAGACAGGGAGGCCGAGACTCCAGCAGACCTTGCTTCAGATCACAGAACTGAGAAGGTGTAGGCCCAGGAGTAGAATCCAAACGATAAACTGACATCCAGGGTATGGCTGGACGGGTAAGGTGGCGATGCATCGCCAGAGATTCAGATCTTGGGCAGTGATGCAGGTTTCAGTATAGGTACGGGAAAATCTCTACCTTCTCAAACCCTCTTTCATATGAGGCAAACCCAAAGGCTATGAAGGGAATGGAAAATTTCTAGAGATATCCTTTCATACAGTGCATCACTAAGCAGGAAAGTATTCCTGAGACAAGAAGGAAGAACCATTAGTTACGACTAGAACTTAAAATGTATTTTCCTAGAGGCAGGGCCCTGAGCTGACACGGGAGTGAATTCCTCTGACTTCTGAGCTTGGGAAAAATCATCAAATCTTGTTCTCTGGCTTAGGGAAGACAAAGTTTTGTGGCCAAGATTTTTATTGCTAGGGAAAAGCATGTCAGCCGCTCTTCCTGAATGATGACTGCTCATTAAGCTACTGGGGTTTTCCTTGCATTCGCTACCCACCCGGGGCTTCCGTTAATCAATAAATAAATCATTTGTTGAATCCTTCTAATGCTCTGGTTTTGGGGAATCATTCGTCAAAAGGAAGCAAAATTAGGAACCGGCTGGATGGCTCGGCAGTTAAAAGCGCCTACCGTTCTTGCAGAGGACCCAGTTTTAAGTTTCCTTTGCCCATGTCAAGACTCACAGCTATGTATAAACTCAGTTCCAGGGGCCTCAGCTCAGAGAGGGAGAATTAGAGAGGCAGTATGGAGGATAAGAGCAGAGGGAGGATGAGACACAGAGACAATGAAGTGGTCTGACTACGGATAAAGCAAAGAAGCAGAGAGGCTGACTGAGGCAGTATGGAGCAGTGAGAGCTCAGAGAGGGACAGGACACAGAAGCAAAGAGAGGAGTCTGAGGCAGAGACAGAGAGGCAGTCTGGCAGAAGACAGGGTCATGTGGAAAGAGTGAGTCAGTTTAAGCTGAGCAGAACAGTTCAGTCAGTGAAGTTGTGGACGTCAGCCAAAGTCTGTCAGAGTAAGAAGAGTTTGGTCAGAAACAGTCAGCAGGCTCAGAAGATCAGTTTGAACCAGTCAGCTTGGAGCCGCAACAGAGAGTGACTTTGAGTTGAACCAGAAGAGTCAGTTGAGTTCAGTACAGCTCTGAGTTCAGAAGGAGCCAGTCAGAGTGGCTCAGTTGGCAGTAAGCCTCAGGGGCTTATGCGTTCTAGATAATATGGTGGTTAAGGCTAAAGCCTTCCAGTTCTAGGCTTAAGACTAGATTGTACAGAGGCTGAGTCACTCTAGGGCTCTAGGACTAGGACCTGGGATTGAATTAACCAATGAATAAAAAGCCTTTGAGCATGAATCAATGTCTATATCTACATTCTTCAATGCACCTTATCATTTTGGTGGATAAAATGCCGATTTAAAAATGTTTCCTAATGTTAGCAAATCATCTGAATGCATGTTTTAGTAGATTTTCAAAACAATTCATGTATCATGTAACTAAATCGAACTTCTCTGACACTTTGTTTAAAATCAAATAAATCAAAGAGCACTATTAACTCTCTAAATAAAAGCTTCTTTTCTTTGCTTAGAAGCTTTCTTTGAACTCCCTCCTGCCTTCTATCCCCTTCCCCCCCAAGGCAGCGCCTGTGCAGCTAGATGTTAGAGACCAGCTTTGCGTTTTTAATTTTTGCATGCGTTGTGCCATGTACTATGCAGCCTTTGTGCCTGGCTTCTGGCTTTTGTTTTCCCTCAATGTCACGTTTGTGAGACTCGTGCATATCGCGTGTGGCGGCAGCTGTTCATTGCCATCGCAGTTTTCTTAAAACTTATAAATAACAAAAAATTCATTTTCATAATTTAGAAGCTAAGAAGTCCCAAATCAAGGGGTGATCGGACCTGGTGTTTGATGGTGGCTAATTTTCTAGTTCAAAGATGGTACCTGCTAGCTGTGGGAGATGGGAAGAGACAAATCAGCTCACTTGGATTTCTTGGAAAGCCATTCTCCCTTTTGAGGTCTCTGCCCTTTGATCTGCTCCCGGAAGCTCCAGTCCCCGTGCTTAATTCTGTCACATCTGTGATGGGGTTTCAACACATACATGTTGAGGGGACATAACACTCAGGCCATAGCAGCTGGTGAATATCATCCCTCATACTTCATGGCAAGCACACTGTAAAGCCAGGACTGGACCGGGTAGCATGACCTCAGACTTTCACACTCCCCAAGTTGCAGAATGCCCTGCTCGGCACTGCTTGGGTAAGCATGGTCTCTTCACTGCTTCAGCTGGGGCAGAGCTTCAGTGCAGCCATCTGAACTTCCCCTTTCCACAGCTACCTGAAGGCCTAAGTTTTACAGATGGGGTGAGGGCATGGCCCTTACAGGTCTGGGCAGAACCTAAAAACTGTCTTAAGGGAAGCATGGTCACAACATAAACTCTTGAGTTTAGTATAAACCCAACAGAGTTGTTCATGGTAACATTTTCGTGACTCATTTTTATTAGGTCATAGACTGCAAAGAACCAAGTCAACATGAAGACTTTTTTCAATGTCATTTGCTGTTCACCATTATTTGACAGTTTTCAATCATGTGAACACACCCCTCACTTGTTGACCATCCTACTGATGACATTTACAGTTTCTAATTCAGGGCTATAATGAACAGTTCGATAGGAACATTTCCACCCACACACGAGCACAATGTTTTCAGTTACACATCGCGGTGGAATCGCTCGATAAGGTACGCCTGGTGTAATTATGGAGCATGCTCTGGCTTTCCAATGGGGTTCTACCTGTT
>JAMJFZ010004090.1:12150000-12162500 GCA_026225945.1 Cricetomys ansorgei | reverse complement strand
TACTCAACCGGCATGCGCTGGCAAGGAACATAAGATCACCGAGTTTATTGTCTCCTCGCTCTATAGCAGCTCGATAAACTAACAGTGATTCACACGCGTTTGCACACACAGACCACATCAATTTAACTGTGTCGGTAACACTTTCCAGAAAGTCTGGTTTTGAAGGCTGCGTATACCCTTTAAGTACATATCAGACGGAGGAAGGATGCAAGCAAATATTTCGATTTAGTAACTTTTCATGATTTCAATCACTTGAGCTTTGATACTGTTACAGAGGGATAGAAACTGTGAGAAAACGTTTCCTGGCATAACCAGAAGTGTTTTGCTTTTTGGGATTCATTATAGTCTTTCCCCCAAAATAACTTAACGAAATCTCCATAATAAATAGCATAGTTTCTCTGTATCCGTGTGTGTGTGTGTGTGTGTGTGTGTGTGTGTGTGTGTGTGTGTTTGTCTAGGGCCAATGTGGACTACAGAATGAGACCCTGTGTTCTTTCTTTTTTTTTTTTTTAATTTACGGTTGAATTTACACATTTAGATACCAGAAATTATCCCAAATACACTTAAAAGTTTTAACCGGCCCAAATTCCAAGCTGTTTTTGTAACTTGCTAATGTTCCAAACTCAGAGCCTGTTGCTATAAATCATTCAACAGACATTTTGATTCCTTAATTCTGATTTTTTTGCTTTTGTTTTTTGTGGGGGTTTTTTCGAGACAGGGTTTCTCTGTTGTAACTCTGGCTGTCCTGGAACTCACTCTGTAGATCAGGCTGGCCTTGAACTCACAGAGATCCACCTGCCTCGGCCTCCTGAGTGCTGGGATTAAAGGCAAGCGCCACCACCTAGCCTTTAACTCTTATTTAAGACCATTAATTTAATTGCTCTCTTTTTTTTTAACGACCGACCAGATTTACTCTTTATTTATTATTTATTACTACTACTATTCGGCGTAGGCCGTGCGGCAATCCCCGCTGCTCGCCAAAGTCCCAGAGGGCCCTGCGGGGGGCTGAAGCCGTCATGCCACCCTTTTGCTTCCGTTTTCAATAATCACCTTATGTATAGTCGGGCGTTTCCTGATTTGAACCTACCAAAGAGTCTTCCTCATGCCGTAGAAGGACGTTGGTGTCAATGCAGGGTCTGGTAAGTTCATCTTCCCCACTAGGCACCTGAGGGAACGGGCCTGAAGGGCTGCCTGTGGGAAGAGGGACAGAGATCCCTTGGCCTTACAGGGAACCGTATACAGATGAGGCAAGGATGGGACGAGAAAGGGATGAGAGCGAGGTGTGAAGATTGGCTTTCTAGGAGTGTGTGGAAGGAGCTGGCCCGTATCGTAGGACTAAGAAACAGAGACATGTTTGTATTTAGACACATAAATAATACTTTAGGAAATACTGCGAAGAGTGCCCTTTCATTTCTGCTACCGAGACATTGTCTAAGCTTCTGATAATCACATGAGTTAGGCCATACAAATGGTATGCTTCTGTGATTTTAATGTTTACTAGACTCTGTAAATGGTTTCTGTATGCTTTCAATTCCTGATTTGCTGGTAAATGCTGTCCTCATGGGAAATTAGATTACTCTTTCCAGATTAACCTTTCCCCCTGGATGCTCAAAAGCGAAGAGAGAATGCTTTTGGGGGTGGGGGTGGGGGAGCTGTACATGATTTGATCATGTCTTGAAATCATTAATAATTATCATACTGCTTAGTCTGATGCTTGCCAAATAAGGAGCATGCAGTCATACCTTGTAAATGAAGATGCTCTCTGGACACTGAGAGAGACCATCTGATCACTCTCAGACACGTGTCCGTCTCCTTCACTCCCGCGGACGCCACACCTCCTCTTTGGGACCTGAACCCCACTGGGGTGGGACTCCGGAAACATCACTAGTATTATTTATTTGCTAGCAATGAGTATGTTGTTATTTGTGTGGGGGGTGGGGGCGGGGTGCACATGTATGTGCAGGTTTGCATGTGCACATGGGTGTCTGTGTATGTGGAGGTCAGAGGATAACCTTGGGTGTCATTCCTCAGAAGCCTTCCATCTTTTGAGACAGTCTCTTTGCGGTCTGGAACTTCACCAGGGAGGCCAGGCCATCTGACTTGCAAGCATCCAGAGAACACTTTGTCTTCATTCACCACCACTGGCGCATGCCGCCGCGTGTGGCTCTTATGTGGGCTTGGGGGATCCGGATTCAGGTCCTTATCGTTTTGAGGCAAGTGCTTTTCTGATTAACAATCTCCTCAGCCCCCACGTTACTATTTAAGTAACTTTTGCATAACAAATAGGTTTGTTTTGCTCAGCAAGTTGCAATTCATTCTGAAATTTGAAACCTATTGTCTTTGCTGTTCTGATCACCTGAGTAGCTTCTTTTTTTTAAATTTTATTGTGCATAAATATTATGCCTTTGTTTTAAGCTTTAAAATCTGTACTTATATTTATTTACCTAAAAATAATTTAATTGCATCATCATATGTATTTCAGCTTAGTTACTGATTACAGCGTGCACTGCCTGCATATCCCAGTGAATGCATTCAATGTTTTAGTAAAGCAGCCATTTAACTGAATTAGTAAATCATAACCAAATAGACCAGCTCGTGTGACGCTGAAATGATGCACACTCCAGACACAAGCTATATAGCACAGTCATAGAGATGACGTGGTGGCTACGTGAAACACGATCCTACCGAGTTAACGAAGCGGCGGCTAATGGATAAAACACCACTATAGTTTTGAAGTTGAAAGTAAATAAATGAAAGTATAGTTTTTCAATAATACTGACCACATTTCAAGTGCTTATCAACCACAATTTACTAGGGAGAAAAAGGGCATTTTTTGTCAACTCCTCTGTTTTCCCAATCTCTCCTCCACCACTTTTCTTTTTGGATAAAAAATGAGTCTCACTCATGCCCACACTGGCCTTAGACTCACAGACATCTTCCTGCTCAGTTCTGAGGTTCCTGCCAAGTGCTGAGGTTGCAGAGGAGGCTTTCTGCTGCTGTTTGCTCACTTCCCTCTGCAAAGGGGAGAAGGGGCTGTTCATCCAGTTGGGCTCCAGGTCACTGACTGGAACAGACACTGGTGGGTGCTCTTCCCTGTGCCTGCAGGTGACGACGGACACAGCTGCCGACTGTCTCCCTACATAAGGCTTCCTTCTTTCCCTTTCTTGTATTTCCTTTTACTTTCCAAATAGAGACTTGCCTCCTCCTAACAGTTAAATCCCCCTCCCTCTTTTTTCTTCTCTCTCTCCCCTCTCTCTTCCTTTCTCTCCCTCTCTCTCTTTTTCTCTCCCTCCCTCTCCATCTCCCTGCTAAGTGAGTATGATGACTCATAGTTTCTCTCTTCAAACACCACACGTTATGTACACTTGTGAGTGGACAGAGAGAGGCCAAGCTGGAACTGAGAGGAGACAAAAGCTTTCCCCCTGCCGGAAGATGCTCTGCTGGCTGCTGAGGGAGAGAAGTCGTCAACTGTCTTACCTGGCTTTGAACATTGTGAGCTATGACAACAGCCTGCTAGGGGAAATGTGCCTACTGGTACAATGGCAGCATAACGATTGGGGTTTCTGATTGGATTATGAAGCCCTGTCCACAGAAGGAAACTCTGGCCTAGCTAAGAGCCCATGGCTGGGCAGGTCATAGGTTGCTGTTGTTGGGGGCAGGGGGCACCCACAACAGTTATTTTGCTAAAGTGGATATGGTATCAAACTGATTTCTAAATAGTCATGCTTATGCCCACAGACTAAAATCCACTGATGTGTATGTGAAACAGTCAGAGAATGAAAGGATATTTTAAAATGTTCTCTCTTCAAAGCATTCACTGCTATCTTCCTTCACCTGTGACTTCTGTCTTCTTTAACCACGTACTGAATAAAACGGCATCGGGTGGGCCTAATGAATGCCGCTGACGGGCAAGACCCCGCTGGTAGTTCAGGGGAGAACAGACACACCACGACTTTTAGACTAAGCTGCGCACACCTGCCGAGGCTCACTCGGGCACTGCACTAGAGGTGCCAGGCACAACACTTAACTGGGACTAGCAGGTGCAGGTGAGAAAACCCAGTGTAATGTACCACGGCAGAAGCAGAAGCCATACTTCTTGGCTATTTAATAATACTGTGGAGAGGAAAGGGATGTTGCTACTCTTGAGACTGGATCGACCTGCTGTCTGGACCACTGTCTGTGTGGGTATTCAGCCTTTGCTCTCTCAAACAAGCATCCTCCACAAGGCTTTACAGGCACCGGTAGCTTTCAGCCTCGGTTAAGAGTTTCTTCCCTTGGTGTCTTGAAATGTCCTCCAAAGGACACTGAATAAATTGATTTTTTTTAAAAATTTGCTCACCTGTGTCAGAGTTAGGCAAGGGACCTGGCTCTAAGGAAGAGCAGAGGCTGCAGAAGGGAGGGAGCTAGACAGACGGAACATCAAAGCTCAGCTGATGAGAACCTCCACTCTTCCCTGTCCGGTCCATCTAAACATCAAGAACACAGTGTCTTGGCTGAACCGAGAATTCTGAATTTTTGAACTCCGAAGTTATTAATATTTCATCTGTACTTCCAGCACAGGCCACGAAATGAATATGAAACTTTACTTAGGTTGCTTTCAGTAGGCTTACAGATGTTATATTTCCCTTTCTGGCTATCAGAGAGTAACAAGTCTGATTACTCAATTCATCAAAAGCTTTTATGTTGTAAATTAAAAGTCCCAAACCAAGCAAATAAACAAAACCAGACTGGCTTAGGTGAAAACCAAAGTTACGGGCTCGTGTAACTGAAAACGAATCCAGAGATGGTCTCGCAGCAGACAGTTAGGTCCCACAGTTAATCTATGTTCCCCACGTCCATTCTCCTTCTTTTGTCCGTGCCTTCCCCTGCTAATGCTGCCTGTGGCTAATGTTCTACCCCCTTCTCATCCTCAGCAGAATGTGCATCTTTTCAAAGAGCCGTGAAGGTGTAAAGTGGGTCTGCTCACCTGTGACCACTTGGTTTGTGGGCTCTAAGTAGTAAAATGAATCTCGCTGAAACCATATGAACTCAGAAGACATGGGAACTCTCCTGGAGGGCTGGGAGTGTTTTTAGCAGGAAAAGAGAAGATGGTTGCTGGGAAAACAAAAGTTACCAATCTCTGATATGTGGATAATTTTAAAAATAAAGAAAAATAATAACCAGTAATTTTCCCCATCTAAACGCACCTATTGTTAGTATGTTGGCAAGTTTACTTCTGTTGTTTTCTTCTATGTAATTGAAATGACAGTCTGTTTAGATTCCCCCTGCACTGTCTTATTGAAAATTCTATCAAACACGCCCCTCATGCCTCATGATAGTTTTCCCAACTGTAGATTTAACAGCCATATGCAAGTGAACTATAGTTTACTCCCGTGGACACCACGCTGGCTTCTTTTCCTTTAAAAACTATAAATACAACTGATATAACAAATATAAATATATATACAAAAATAATATATATAATCACATGTTCGGGCTTTTCCATTGCTTATTATTAGTTCTTTAGAATGGTTGAATTTTCTAAAAGTTAATCTACTAGGTCAAAAAGTACATATGTTTATGGTATTTTCCAAATTCTGTCCACCTCACAACAAAGATTAAACCTATTCATAAGGCTATGATAATACAGTAGTAGTCATCTATATGTAAAGGGTTAATGATAATATAGTAGTGGTCACCTATATCTAAAGGGTTAATGATAATACAGTAGTAGTCATCTATATGTAAAGGGTTAATGATAATACAGTAGTGGTCATCTACATCTAAAGAGTTAATGATAATATAGTAGTGGTCATCTATATGTAAAGGGTTAATGATAATATAGTAGTGGCCATCTATATCTAAAGGGTTAATGATAATACAGTAGTAGTCATTTATATGTAAAGGGTTAATAATAACACAGTAGTAGTCATCTATATCTAAAGGGTTAATGATAATATAGCAGTGGTCACCTATATCTAAAGGGTTAATGATAATACAGTAGTAGTCATTTATATGTAAAGGGTTAATAATAACACAGTAGTAGTCATCTATATCTAAAGGGTTAATGATAATATAGTAGTGGTCACCTACATCTAAAGGGTTAAATGGAAGAGCGTGGATAAAGACAGTATAGTTATTTCTTCTAACGTAGAAACAAATATTGTGGAGAGGATTTTTAACCTTTGATTACACGTCGGTTCTGCAGAAATCGGCCGCATTACACTGTGCTGTCATGAAGCTACATTTGTTCCTCTTAAAGAACTATAGTAACCACAAAAACCAACATAGTATGAAGTTTTGTAGAAAATTAATACTAATGTCATCATGGTATGGCATTGTTTTTAAATTTCATTCACTTCTCACTTATTCATCTCTTCTTTCAAATACAGTTAATTAACAACCTGGCAAAATTCCTCCCATGAAAACATACATCACGCATCCCTGTGGTCCTTGCTTCCTATCCATCATGAGGTAAAAAGAATGTCTCCCTCTATATGCTATTGCTACCGCAATGTTCTGCCCAAGTGTAGGGGCCAAGAATACTCAGAAACTGTGAGTCAAAATAAAATCGTTTTTCTTTACATTTTTCTCTTGGAAATTTTGGTCACAGATACGCAGAATTAATAAAGACCATGGATAACAGACAAACGTGGTCATGGCTGTGACCAATCTAACCTTGAGTTTCTTTTGGACCTGGTTTGTGGGGACGTGTTACCTTGCGGCATTGTGATAAAATACTGACAGAAAGAACTTGGGGAGGGGGCTTATTTCTGCTCCCAGTTTCAGTCTATCACAACAGGGAAGACGTGATGAAGCCATTCAGCTCTGGGCAGCAGGACCATATGGTGGAGGTGGTCCAGGAAGCAAAGAGAGTGCTGGAATCAAGGGCTTGGCCACAGCCTTCAAAGGCCCACCCTGGTGACTGCCAGTTAAGCCCCACCTCCCAAAGGCTGCTTAGCCTCCCCCAAATAGTGCTCATCAGTCATCCAATTCTCTCCTGGAGTCCTGTACTGCCCCTTTATCCACTTTCGTTTTCCTTAGCTAACACCCGCATTCTGCATTTAGACACAAGCTAATGACAGCTTCTCCCAGGTATCTTTCCATGCGGTCTGGCTGATTGCTACTTGCTCAGTCTCCTCTATTTGCCTAACATGGCATGCTCCCATGTTAATCCTTTTTATGTACTGAATTTGGGATAACAAGCAGGCACCAGCTTGCCATTCTGTTGAGCCCCATGACTTAGCGTCCTGCGTCAATATATGCTCAGTATCTGTGGGAGAGTGAATGGACTGGTTACTTGCCTGGAACCCCCTTTCCTCTGAAGAGGGCTGGGACAGATCCCTATTCTCCCTGCCACCCACCCCCCCCCAAAAAAAATAAGTGCTGGGGTGGATCTAGGGATGTAGAGAAAGATTCCAAGCCTGGGTAACTAGGAGGCTTGTCTGTCAGATCCAGGAGGCTGGAGAGACCTTGGGAATGGGAGGATTGAATAAGCCTGTTGCCAGGCAACACCAGCTGAGTGTCTGGTGCTGTGGGTTGAGAGCCTTAGCAGGCAGCACCCTCTGCTGGTGGGTTATGCTTTACCTCTGGTCTCTTCCACACTAAAGGCAGAGCCCTCAGGGCGGCCAAGTCTGAACACCTGTTGCTGGGAGGGGGCGGGGTGCAGGAAGGCTCCCGGGAGCAGTACCAGGGAATGAGCCAAGCGCACAGGCGCGCAATCGCTGTTTTTCCTACATCGTCTTTAAGTTTCATTAAGTTCCCTGTCGGCCTTGGTGACTACAAGTATCCAGATTAGTAGTTCACTGGGAAGAGCACTGTGTCTGTTGAGGGTAGAGGAACAACACACAAAGAACAAATCCTTTCAATCGCCAAGACTCCGCGTCTGTCTGTAAATCTGACTCTTTTCCGTCACCCCACCCGAGCCGCAAGGGTTGTCACCACACTTCTCCTTAAGACCTTTCAAGATTTAAACTGAAAAAGTAGACAGGCTGGGATCAGATTCTACACAAATTACCAATTCAGGAAAGTTGATATGCGTATGTTTTCCAAAAAGAAAGCTTCAATGGAACTGACTTTAAGATGTATTTCTGAATAAATATAATTGCTGCTTAATTGTGATTGAAGAATCTCACAAATTTTGAACACATTAATGTTTTAGGATCATCACCCTTGCCCATAATTAAAAAGTGGGTAACAGAATGAATAGGTGATTATAGACAGCATGCACAATCTAGTCATTAAACACTGTTCTTTCTATATGCCCTTTGCTGGCTCCCATTCTACTAGGTTTTGCATCATTACAGTAAATACACAAGTCATATATTAGATAAGTCATCTAATAAGAAAAAGGCTTATTTCTCTTAATACTTATTTCTCACAATTTGAGAGGCTTCAGTCCATGGTTGGGCACAGTACAACACGGCAGCATTGCACAACAGAGGAAACTTGATTTTATAGCGCCAGGAAGAAAAGAAAAAACCCTAGAGAGAGGAAGGGCCTGGGTTTCTAACATCCCATGCAAGAAGTATTCCCCCACATAACCAGGAGGCTTCAACTAGGTCCCACCTCCCAGGGGCACCATGAACCGAAGACCAAGCCTTTAACACTTGGGTCTTTGAGTGACAGTCCTGATGATAAACATAGATACTCTTTTCACCCCAATTCCATTTCTTCTTCCCCTCTAGGGACTTCCATGGACTCGGCATCTTCAGATTACCTCATCTGCAAGTCTGAAGCGATTGCAAAGTCTCAATGGGGGACCAAAATCCTTTCATGTAAGTTGCTTTCTTTTCTAATCATTTCCCCCCACTTTTCTCCATCACCGTTATTGTGAAACAACTGTAACCCCAGCATTTATTGAAATATAAAAATCCATTTATTTTTTTAGGCTTAGTGGATATAATTTCTCTTAGATATCAAATAGCTGTCATTTCTAAGACACTTTTTCCCCCCTTCCTATGTGTACTGAAAGCAAATTGAGACTTAGAAGTAGATTCACTGTGGGGCAATTTGTCCCCAAGAAAGGGAAAGTACTTCTAATAACTAGAGCAGCCAGATGGAACAATGACTACCCAATGAATATGTGATGTTTCTGACGTTGAAACTACTTCAAGTGTCATGGGATAGGCTTGCCGCCATTTGTATTAGTTTACTGTATCTAGTTGATAATTAGTGGGGACGGCTTCCAAGAATCTTCCGTATTTATGTATCTATGAACCAGCACATGACTTATAAGTCTAGCACCCAAGAAGCTAAGGCCGAAGGATTGCCGAGAGTTTGAGGCTGGCCTTCACTGTGTAATGAAAGCTTATCTCAAAACAACAACAAACAAACACAACCCCTTGAACTAAAGAAGAGAGAAGTGACCCTTCATCAAGTTTCTGACTTGAAGATCTTTAAACGTAGGCACTTTCAATCAAACTTTCATTGATCCAACCCAGCTGTCTACACATCTATCATGTCAGACTGGGTGTCGGACTCAAGGGTGTACAACTGATAGGTATATTTCTTACTGTCAATAAACCTGCTCAATAAATATGAACTGACATCAAGCTGTCTCATTCTTCAGTTGACCATCTGTCTAATGCACATCCTTGACACCATTCTGAACACATGAGAGAAGAGCCTTTGACTCCCCCTGACAGTGTCAGAGTAAGAACATTGCTAACAAGAAAATCTGTGTGTGTGCTAGCAGAGTTCCATGGGTGTCCTAAAATCTCCCTCTCTGGTCATGTTCATATTCTGTACTTTATCCAGCTTTTTATTTTCTCTCCAGTGAGAAATAGGATAATTTTGTTGAGGATGTTTTTTGCCCTTTCATTACCTTAGTTCAGCACCTCGCTGTCCAATAACTAATGACCTTAAAAGTAAATGTTCCCTAAAAATCTGTGCTATGAAAACTGAACTTTAAAACTGGACTTCCCTTAAAATATAGTGTATCTGCACTGCCCTTTGTAAAACATTCCGTGCTGAAGTTGAACTTGTATTTACTGAGTCCGTATTCAAATAATTCCCCAGTTGTATTTATTATGCCTGTGAGAGCTGCTGATTTATTGCTGAACCTCTTAGAGTTAATTATGCTTATTGCACCAGTCTTCTCTGAAGGCAACTTGGAAATTGTCTTGCTTATTCTTAATTAGGAAATATGAAACACAGTTCTGAGGATGTAGAAACCACCTTCTCCTGCTCAGTAAGACTGAGACAGCAGATTTTTAAAACAAGCGTCTTACTTAACACTAAACTTAAAAGTTAACTTTACTGCAGAAGTAAAAGAAGATAGCATATTAAGTAACAGATCCGTCTTCTTGACTTCTAGTTCCTTGTCACACTTTTGAGAAAAGAAGGGATTTTTTTTGTCTTAAAACGTTTATAAGGAATGCAAACGTCTAGTAAATTATAAGGACTGTATTTCCTGGGGCTGTGCTTTAGTTAGCGTTTCTGTTGCAGTGGTCAGGCACCATGACCAAAGCTACTTGGAGAAGAAGAGGTCTATTCCCCTTACACTCTCACATCACTGTCCGTCATCAAAGGAAAGAAGGAAGAAGTCAGGGCAGACACGCAAGGCAGAAATCTGGAGGCAAACTGATCAGAGGCGTGGAGGAATTCTGCTCACTGGCCTGCTTTCCCAGATTCCTGCTTTCTTCTATTCAGGAGCACCTTACTCAGGGGTGGTATTGCCCAAAGCGAGCCAGGTCTTCCTGCAGTAATTTTTAATCAAGCAAATGCCCTACAGACTTGCCTGCAGGCCAGTTTTATGGAGGAATTTTCTCAATTAAGATTTCCTCTTTCCAGACACGTCTAGGTTTGTATCAGGTTGACAAAAATCAACCAGCACAGGCTATCCGAAGGAAGAACTACAAGCATGAGAATGAAGTGGTAAAAATCATTTCTCTGCAGCTCTTTGTGGAAGCTGAAGTCTTGACAGCAAGGTTCCTTTGGGGTTGGTTCATCCTGAGGGTTGCAAATAGAACCTATTCCAGGCCATTCAATTTGGCTTGCAAATGGTCATGTTATCCACAGCTCTTAGCACACTGCGTTGTCTGTAAGCACAGATGCTTCAAGTTGAAATTTATGCAGTGGTCTAAATGTTTCAATGTGCCCCCAAATGCGTGTGCTAAAACCTGAATCCCAATATGGATCATGAAGATGGACCCCTGTGTGATTGGGAATTAGTGCTGGCTTTTTGTCAACAGTCAACAGTCTGTAGCCTGGAAGGAGACCCTCACCACCACTGCCTGGCCATGCTGGGCACCCTGATTATGAACTTTCAGCCAACAGAATTACGACAAACAAATAAATTCCTATTGTTCTGAAGCCCCAAAGGCAGCCTATGCTGACTAATACTATATATGTGTAATATATATATATATATATATGTGTGTATGTGTGTGTGTGTGTGTGTTCTGAAATTGCCTTTTTCATTCAACAACTCAAAGTATATCCTTGTAGGTTTGTAGGTATGTGACAAATTTAATTCCATTTAACAGCTATTTAGTGTCCTGACATATAAATAAAACATGATTTGTTTATCCATTCGCTTTCTTACGAACATTTAGGTTGTTTCTAAATTTTCCTTGTTGCAAATCATGCTGAAATTAATATTCTCGCGTTTCATACGTATTCTCATGAATATTTTAATTTCCTAAAGGGAATGATCTCCTGCTTTGTTGACTCTGCCTCCAGTAGTAATTAAAAAATGAGCTTCTTATCTTCAGCATACATTTCACGATATGTTCAGCATCTACAAACATGCTATATTTTTGGAAATACCCTGTCATGTTGGCGTTTAGTATCTATTATAAAATGTGAATTTTTTTTCCAAACTATGAAATCAACCAACGCTAAAGTGCTTACTTCCCACACCTAATTTGAGTTGGGAGGTAGAAGAGAAGAATATACTCACGCTTATTTGTGCTTCTCTCATACCACCCTCATGCTATATTAATTTTATCATGAGCATAGCACCTTCACTGCAATACTCTTCCAAAGAACTCTGACAATCATTTGCATTCCTTCCAGCAGAGTCTGAAATTTTCCATTTCTCCATACCCTTGCCAACACTTCAAAGAAGCACTCTCATTTGACATTTTATTTTTGAAAAGAAAAAATTTTTCACACCAGCAGAAAAGTTGTTAAAATGGCATAATAGCATTGCTCCTGTCTGATCTCACCTGATACAGAAGCTTATTAACACTTCTCTACCCTGGCTTTCTCTCCTTTTGTCCCTCTCCCTTTCTCCCCCTCCTCCCCTCATACAAACTTTTACTTAGGTCGTTTTTCCTCGAACCATTTGTAAGTTGCAGACACCGTGACCTTTCGGTCCTAAAATTTCCCAAATATAACTCCAAGAACAAAGAAAAATCTATTATGTAACCATGGTAGAATTCAGGAACACTAAAGTCCACACCGAGCTATAAAATTCACTAATTTTTCCAATTAAGTTTCTTCCTACCAACCAGGGTTGTACTGACCTTGAACCTGATATCCTCCTGCCTCATGCTCCATGGTGCTGGAATTGA